>JADWOT020000006.1:4158904-4180520 GCA_036345935.2 Taenia hydatigena | reverse complement strand
GAAGAAGTAGAAAATGTGATTCTATGATGGCCATTTGCCTGATGTCAACCTTGAATTGTTCCGCAGGTATCGGCTCTAGATTGGCCATGCTATTCAGTGTACGTGAACTTACGCGGTAATGATTCATCCTAAAGTCACTTGGCAAGGCACTTGTGATGAATTTAATAATGTTAGGCTGTGAGTGAAATGACAGTCACTAGGGAGGCAACACGTGATGCAACAGATGACGGCGCCTAAAGGTTTTCTTTTGCTTGAGAAGATGATGTGGCCCGTGGAATTGAGAATCTAGGAAAAGGAATCAAGCGCCATCTTGGTGAAATTGGAACACAATTATTAGGTCACTTCCTTTGTCTTCTGTTTTCCAAATTATTTATTAAACCTTTGTTTAATTGTTCTTTGCACTGAAGCACTTTCTTGCCTGACTACATTGTCGTCAGTGTTTTGTCGGATGTTAACACAAATCGATTTCGTTATTTTTACCGTTGAAGTCTATTTTTAAGCCTAACTCCTTACGGTTGAATTGCTGACCTTTCAACCAATTAAGTAGACTTTTACTGTTAACATAAATTAGAAAGTCGGACAATTTTTTCTATGCTTGAACTACTTAAATACGTCGCTCGTCGCTGCTTCGGATGGACAATACTTTATTGCCAAAGGTAATTCAGTTTCACCTCAAAAGATCCCTGAATAAAGTATGAGCTGTGTTAGCCTGATGGCATTTACTTACTATTTTGCCTTGGAGTAGATGGAAAGCGCAAAGCCTTCGCGAGATACAACCAGTCACCTTATTAGCAGCAGCTCCACCGCCATGTCTGTTTTCATTTATTTGCACTTGGCATAGGACAGGTTTAGCGGCAACCATGACGCCTGACACTCATCCTCTCAGCAAGCGGATAGCTGAAGAGTAAAGATACGATTAATCTTTTTATCAAATTAGTTCTCAAAGTGTCAAAGAGTCAGCCAGACCTCATAAATGTAAACAAGTGGGTCACCGGGCAGCCGGCATCCAGCTGGATCACGAAACTTGACTTGCTACTGTTAACATGGTGTCACAGCCCCTTGAGCATGCAATAAATGGATAAATACTCCACGATTAGCTAACCAGAACATGAGTCGCCTAACGATGTGTGGCAAAATTCGATTGGTTGGAAATTTGAGCACGCATGTTCGGGTTGAATGAGTGGACAAACGGGAAGTCAGAAAATGCTTGGAGTTTAAAGCACAACACAAAGCAGTAAAGAAGTTAGAGAGAGAAAGTACGAGCTGAGACATACATTGTTTTCTTAATACATCGAGACTCATCTTAGACTTCGATGCGCCTAATTTGTGCGACGATGGGAGAAACACCTATTCTTGCAATTTTGTGCAGCTTGCTTTAGTTAAAATGCTTCGCACATCAGTTCATTTGTGTTATGCTCGTAGGAGAGTCGCTTATATTAGAGGCATGCTTGTAGGTTTTATGAAAAACACAGCTCTACAAAAAGCTTTCGTTGTTACAAAAGAGATATTCTATTTATGTATTCATGGTAATGCTGGGAGGCCGAAAATACGTCCTTCACACTGCAAGAAGGAAGCTAGCAAGGGCTTGAATTTAGTCAAAGTCTAGTCTAGCCATGCGACTAGATGATGCTCTTGATGCAAACTTGTTCGCGAACACTATTACCTGCTGTTAAAGTTAGTAAAGCATATTTATTAACCTAATTTGTGACGCGCAAATAAGCTTTACGGAGCTCAGCACTCCTCTGCTCAAAAAGCCATAATTAAATTTGATCAAGCCCGTTTTAGTGTCTGGTGAAGGGCACCAAATACTGCATCTAACCCATCGAGCTAATAGAGGGAATGCGGTAGCGACAGTGATAGATTAGTGGAGTAAGCTGAATATTTTATAAGCATAAGGCATCAAAAACAAAGTAAGCGAAAATGCCAAAAGCGTTGTAAAGGAGAACAGAAAATAAGGGTAATCCTGTCTAAAACTAAACAAAGGTTTAATAAATAATTTGGAAAACAGAAGACAAAGGAAGTGACCTAATAATTGTGTTCCAATTTCACCAAGATGGCGCTTGATTCCTTTTCCTAGATTCTCAATTCCACGGGCCACATCATCTTCTCAAGCAAAAGAAAACCTTTAGGCGCCGTCATCTGTTGCATCACGTGTTGCCTCCCTAGTGACTGTCATTTCACTCACAGCCTAACATTATTAAATTCATCACAAGTGCCTTGCCAAGTGACTTTAGGATGAATCATTACCGCGTAAGTTCACGTACACTGAATAGCATGGCCAATCTAGAGCCGATACCTGCGGAACAATTCAAGGTTGACATCAGGCAAATGGCCATCATAGAATCACATTTTCTACTTCTTCTACTCATGTGTGTTGTGGGCCATCTTCTCAGAGGCTGAAGTCACATTCCGCAGGCATTTGTGTTCGAGTTGAGCATATCTGCATTCGCTTAGTTCATCGTAGGGGAATGCAAAATATTACACTACTTGTACACGTCCAACACTGAATTAACAAGAAGTTGGTTGTTCCAGATTAATCTGCTTTCTTGAATGTGGATGCGATTTCGAACCCCGTAGTATAGGGTCTGTGAACGCAAATACTCAAAACTCGAATTAAAATGCGGCTGCAATCCATTTCACGTGGTTCAACAAAATAGGATCTATGCATAATTTCCGTGCATAATTTCCTAGATATTTGTGTTGCGCCTGATCAGGTGGGACCGCTGCCGCTAGGCACATTGATTTACCTTTGTACTTCCAGGTAGCGTAATTTAACTGCTAATGGATACACTGATGCGTGCCTGCGTTTACATGCCACGCGATCCCATCGCCTAGCAAATCCTGTTACCCAAACTCAAGGCCACTTGACGACCCCTGCAAAGCCAGCATCCACTCAGCGCAGGGAACTGAAGGAGCCATACATTGTGCCTGAGCTTCCCTTCCCAAACGTCATACGACTCGACAGCGCACTTACGTGTACGACTAAAAAAAGATGGCAAAAAATATTTCTGCTTTGCGTTTCATTTTCTCCTTCTCCTTCCATTCAACCGCTTTTCCCTCCACTTACTTTACAATCTTAACTCATCACCTGTTTGTGGCTTTCATTTGACGGATTTGGAGAAGCCCTTCATACTAGCCTTCTAATTTGCTAGCAGCTGTGCACAATTGATATCAATATCTCTAACTGGTCTCGTTGATTTCCCTGTTATGGAAATTTCACCCGACTTTGAACATTGTGGTAGAAGGCACTGACATTCTTAACATCTCAATCAGCACTGTTAACACAGTGTTAAAACAATTATTCTCTTCCACTATAATTAACCTGCCTTTGCTAATCACTTTTGGTTCCCCATTGGTGTCCATTTTCCTATTTCACATTTAACTAAAAGGCCTTTTTGTTAACCCTCAGGCAATCCAACCGACTTGTAGGCTTTAATAAGTAAATCCCAACTTTATTCTAGTTGATAGTTTGCGTTGAGCAGCATATTTCATTCCTTAAAGAATGCTTTGTAAATCACCCATTTTTTTTAAGTTTGCACTACTATTGAAGTAGACGGCAAGAAATAAATGCTACATCTTGTCAAAAGTGTGGGTCCTAGTATCGTTGGGATGATGCTGTTAAGTTGGTTTTGTAATAACACTTAATGGTGGGCAGGGATGACTCATTTCTCATCTGTGTCTTCACTTTTCCTTTCCTAGTATAGTCTCCCCATGTTTTAGTTGGTAACGAACAATTTTCATTTGACAGTGCACAAAATCATGTGTAAAGAGCTGATATCTTACAGTTTTGGTGTTGCACGAGCTTCTTCGAGCAAAAGCTTTGAAATAGTATGCACTCAACTTTACCTTGTTTGAGAGGAGACCATAGAAATCGTAGTTGATTATTTAGGCAGGTAAAATAGCACGAGCAGACTTCCAGAGCCCTTTGTCTCTTCCTTTAAGCAGTCTTGAATTTGAGGCTTCATCATGTTTTACCGTAGGTGGTCTAGTTTTTATTGCCAGTTTGTGTGTCTGTTTTGGCTGATGGTCTTAAACAACATTCTGCAGATGTGCAGTTATACTGCTTTATCTTTCAACGTAATTACTAACGCTTTTCGTCGGCTTCATGTTTGCCACTTCAAATAAATGCAATGATAGTTTGAGAGACATGCAGACACATAGCCGAAATCTTCATGAAGCCTGATATTTTTCCAAACGCAGTTGTAATTTTATAGCAAAACTACCTATGTTTGTTAGTAAAATAAACCAAGTAGTTAAAAGTTGAATGATGGTCACACATACCTTTGCGACTATGCGACATACTCAAGGCGCACGCAATAGTTTACAAAATCAGCCCTAAAAAGAATGCATCTAGATTCCTTTAATTGCAGAATGCGTTTCGCATCGAAAACCGCCCTAAAAGGATGGATGTTTTAAAGGTTCCTTCTTTTTTCGGTTCCTTTTATTGACTGTCCCAGTGTGAGAAGGCAGAAGGCAATTAAGCATTTTTATTTTAATAGGTAAGGTGATCGTTTGCGTCTACATGCAAACGGTGAGGAAGGACTGCCTTCTTCAAGAAACTTGAACCCACCTTACATCCCCCTTTAGTTCCTCAAGTGTTTTATCCTACTCGTACTTCCACTTAAAATTCATTTGTGCCCACTTCTCAAGTTGTGCATGAGGAGGCAAGCAATCTTATAAAGGTCTATAACAAGGCGCCTGCAGTAGTCTTCAAGTTAAGGGAACTGCGGGAAACTGTATTGGTCATGTCGCCACCTGTTTCGTACGGTCTTCAGTCACCGCCGTTTCGTCTGACGAGACGTTATGCCGCAGGGAGGTGACAAGGAAGAAAATGGCATTTTTGAGTCCATGGCTAACCCTGCATCGCGCTGAAGAGTTAGTAGTAGTTTTTAGATTGGAGTTGTGCACTCAGATGTCTTTGCCAAAATAAGATGTCATCGAAATAGATTAGGCAGTGTTTCGAAAGACTAATTAATGTTGGCTGTAAAAAGCATTTGCTTTAGCTGCAGCATTGCGGAGATCAACTAGCGTTGATTCGATTGCATCAGGCCTGTTTGACGCTACAAAGCTGTCTTCTTTCTGCATATTTCTACCACTTCTGCGTGCCAGCATCCGTATTTTAGGTTCAGAGTAGAAAACCACCTTAATTCATGCAGAGGTCTCAATTATTTATTTACATGGGCTAGGGGAATCGCATTCTCCGCAACTACGCTGCTTTATTTATTAGTGCAATTGGAGAGGCGCGTCGTGACTTTGGTGGTTCTTTGACCTCATCCTTGGTCGTTTTTCCAACTGTCGGTCCATTCCTTCCAGGAGAATTGGCGATAGGCATTTGGGCGGTTGCTGAATGCGTCTAGCTTTGCCAATGCCCATGGTACTTTAGCGAGGCTTGTCAGTCCGAGTTCCGCTCCATGTGATGAGAACGTCTCGACACTTGCTCAACAATGAGCGAAGTTCTACCTCCTTACTATCAGCGAAGTGTGGTGACTGTGAGCAGAGCTCAAGCAATCTGCAAGTGAAACTAGTTGCAGCCTCGAAATGCGCACCACAGATTTCAGTTGCATCTATTTCAGGGGACACCGCAACCGTGTCTTCCTCTCTGCATTAGTAGGCAGAACCACCCTTGGCAAAATTCTGAACCGCTTTGGCATTACGAAGGAAATCGACTTCAAGCATCACATACTAAGGTAGTTCTGGACACAATAAGTCACATCGATTATGTTTCTTTTCATGTTGCAAATGCTAACGATGTTCTTCATTTATTAATGTCCTCTTTGTTCCACTGAGATCAGTTTTGCAACATCGCGTTGCACAGGTTTGGGAAAGCTCAGCGTATGCTTTTAGCGCAGCTGCACCCGAGTCAAGAAGCGTCCCTATAGTTTGTTAAGGCATTTTAGTGTAGGCAGAATAGGAAGCATCTGGCTTTATAATCTTGAGTCGCAGAGCGGAGGGATCAAACGTGGATATTCAAGTTTTGTACATCGGTTGGACGCATCAGGATGCGATGTCACAAGGAGCCCCCAACACTTTCCTGTTGCGACCTCGATTAAATGGCTAAGGTCATTGTTCCTCTGTGCGTGGGTACCCCAGCAACACTATGTGGCTGGATCCACGCCCCAAATCAAACGATCACCCAACTAGTGATCCTGTCGAGTAATATGCCCGAATCGCCCGTTCCACTAGGAGTTGCAGATTCCTAGCGTACTCAACATCATCCTCACTAGGCACATGGTAACGATGATATAAGTCTCCGATAAGCCGAGCTAGTACCTTGCAGCATTAGTTGATGTCAGAGTCGAAAAAGACTCCGACATCTATGGCCGCCGAAAATAACCTTTGCGATCGCGTCCATGGGGTTGGTGGAGTTCATTGGCGCTTAAATATAAGTGAATGTTGGAGCTGACTGTTTTCATCAAACCTTTATAATTAATGTCATTTTAAAGAGAGAACATCCTCAAACATTACCGCCAGTGTATGATTTTCTCTGTTTTCCTACTCTTTTACTTTCACTACACCTAGTAAGAGGAGGTTGGATGATTTTAGGCATCTCTAATATAATACTTGAACTCTAGTTAGGCGGCGAATCGGTAGCAGTTAAGGAGGCGGAATCGCCACGTATGCAAAACCGACTTATTCGTTTTGTATCAGGCTCCAACTACTCTCTCGCTTCCCACCTACAAGGTCGTGCTTATCTAACATAAATTACCTAATAAGTTATCTAATCTAAGTTGTACAATTACATTAGGATCAGTCGCATGTTCTATTTAAACTAGCAAAGGTATCCGCATTCGCGGCAGAAAGCCCCAACTATGACCGGTTGTTAAGACACACAACTGGAGCAAATCATTAAATATCAGGAGAAAACCCCTTTGTAATTAAAGTATGACAATTGGGGGCAATGCATTAGCTTTCATGATAAATCACTTTGCCGATGACTTGCCTCATTTCCAATGCAAAGTCTGTTTTGCGGCCCATTCTTGGCGAGAAAATGTATTGCTGTTGCATACTTTCATCAAAACCGAATAGATTTAGCAAGAGTATACGAAATAGCTGACACTGAATGCTATTTGGTCAGCAAAAATTTAGTTAGCATGCACCACAAACTGATTTGGCAATGTCAACACCAGTCGCGTCGTGCAATTGCACAAGTCCTTCGAGCGAGGTGATTGCAATGTGAGCCACTCTCACAAAGCCAGAAAATCCACTCCCAAATAGAAACGCGAATCAAGGATCATGTGTTGCGTTGTTTCTGTTAAATGCTACAAAATTCGTTACGTAAAAACAATGCATGATGTGCATTCCATTCCATAAAGAAACATCAATTTAAATGTCACTAAGACGAAATTAATTGATCATTTCTAACGAGAGCTTAGAGCGTAGGGTACAATATAGCGAAACGGGATGTGACCATAAAGCTCGTCGAGATCAGAGAAAAGAAACATGTATTAGAGATGGTGTTGCCTGCGGTGCAGGAAGGGGAATCGAAGTTGGGAGAGTCTGAGTGAAAGGACATGGTAGCGACGAGGCAGCCACAAGGGCCAGAGGTCCATGAGAGGAGCCTGACCGCAGCCCAGGCTCAAGAGCCGCAGCAGGCATGCAGCCACAGGGCTACTGATGAGCGAAGGATAAAATCGTGACATACCAATTGTCGCATAGCACTCCATGCTTTAAATCTACGCTATCCAGTTGGTGACCAGACCCATAACGACAAGAAAGCGCAGACGGGTAAGTGAAGGATAGGCACCCTCTTCAAACCTTCTTTCATGACGGGGATGGGCACGTGGTCAAAGAACGAGAGAGCGTCTAGTGGCGTCATCCAGAGAACACTACTAAGCTGAGGTCTTGGTAATGCGCTGTGGGGCATCAGATTGAGCAAAGGCGGCAGCGGAGACAACCCCTTTTTCCATATATAATGAGAAACTGTCTGCTGTGCATGCATTCTTGGCTTGTACTCCCACCCTTACACCACATGCATTTTAACCAAGCAATGAACTGCACCCAGTAGTGAGATTGATATTAACCAATTTTACCTAAATATCTTTAAATAGCACCGAGAATGTAATCCATTTTGTGCAATTTAGGAAGGCGTACGTTGCTTAATAAACTCAACATTAGCGTACTCGCCCTAAAAGAATTACTGTGATCAATTGACTTACCACGGGATCGAGCCATGACCTGAGCTGGCTCGCCATGGAGGGATTTGGATACCTGTCATCGAAAGGTCCGTATTTTGTTGCGGAGCAAATCGTATGGACCATCGAGTTCCACGAACAAACCACCTCTAATCCGAATCTAGGCCTACGTTAATTGACCTTCTCATCCCGTCGTATTCTCGTCTGTATTCCGCGCAAGCTGTTATTGGTGGATGAGGCACACGAACGTCCTTGTAGGCTTGCGATGAAACGAATTGAGGCAGCTCTTTACTTGCTTTATCAGGCTCACTGACAGTGTCATCATATTCGTCGCTGGATGAGGCTTCACTATATAAAGACAAGCTGAGAATCAGATTGGCGATTTTGCCTTGAGCATCCAATTTTGGTGAAGATATCTGCACCGTGCCAGCTCCTTCGTGAACCAAGGGCAGGAGTCGGATAGCCAAGTACTGCATTTACTTCCACTATCGCCGTCATCGTCCTTGTCCAGAGGACATGTAGAGCACCTTTTGTGTCGGATATCTTCGATAAAAGGCCGTCGAGTAGAGCCCCCGTGCCTTTGTCATTCAGCGTTGACCAAGGACAAAAGTCTGCAGTCAATGACGGCCTACTCAATTCTTCAATTTCAAGCAGTCTGGTTAAGTAAAGGGGAGAACTGTAGCTTGTGCGCCATTGATGTAAACTTGCCGAACGCTCAACAAATGCATAGCATAGACAGTTGCTGGACGCTTGTCTCGATTCTGGGTGAGACTGATCTTCACGCAAGACATTTTCGAAGAAGAGAGTGTTATAATGATCACTTAGTATATCACGATGATTGTCAGTTCCCAGGAATTCCATAAAGTAGTACGTAGTACAAACATCTGCGTTCTGGTTATAGCAATGGGTGCCAGATGCCAACGCCCTGTGATTCCAAGTTGAGTGGTAAGTAGAATGCTATTTAAGGACCAGAAAAGCCTTTGCGTTCGGATTCAAGCGAATGGCGTATTTTTGCGAATGATGAAACGGCATCAGATGTGGTATCGGAAAGCGCAAAATCCTAAGGCAATAACACAATAATAGTATCAACTTCCACTGACCATTCAACGAATGTTCTTTGCGCTGTGAGTTGCTTGACTAACCTCGTCTTCATGGTTGGCAGTACTAGCAGGAGCATCAATAGCATCACCACCTTTCTGATCAAAATCGTTCCTTATTTCCGTCGCATTCTGCACCCTCTCCGGCTTCTCCTCTACGGTGGGCAAACTGTCGTTATCGCGAGCCCACTTGAACCACGCGATATTTGGTGAAAGGCGACGTGCCCTGACTGGAAGACCAGCTAGCACACGCGTCGTCATTGTGAATAGCCATGCAGGATCATCGAAAGTGAGGTGAACAATGAGATAGTGCACCGCCTTCGCCAACTCTAGCAGGCTTTAACAGCTGTGTGTTAGGCAAGCCAAACGGATAAGTAAACTATAATACACACAATCGACTCCCTTCTTTCAGCCCAAAATTTTGACTGTAACTAAGCTTTCAAACCCTTCAACTGCTACCTAAAGTCAAACCCACATACTGAAATAATGAAATGTTCCGTTTCCAGTGTTTGCCTCATGAAATCGTTGGCTTTTTTTGCAAAATGCGCTGAGATTGCTCTCAAACATTGTTTACATGAATTTTAATGCACGTGGATTTGCTCACCCATGCCAGTGGTCAAGAAAGCTCAAACGTATGGAACCATCTAACGGATCGATGTTGGGATGAAATATGGGTGAGTCGAACGACACCTCAGGCCTGACCTTGATCTGATATCAAATACTTTTCATTCAAAGTGCGCTCTGTGCCGTGACGATCACGAAGTTATAGAAATATCTCTGGTGACATGCGGGCTGCCGACAATGTCTGGTCTCATTTTTGTGTTTCAAGCATTCCACAAGGCCATTTACGGTTCGCATTTTTCAAATGAGAGATTTAAGGCTTATCAACTACCTTCTACCAAATATAAGCAATCAAAGAACTTTAATGAAATTCCGCGCAAGAAATTTGATGAGGATAAAGTGTTGACTGACTCATTTTACACCACTGAGGCCTAATTTCGTCCCATTCCTGGGCAAAACCTGAGAGTCGTACCTCAGCTCGTAAAGATATGCAGGCATTTTATTGCTGTAACAAAAGTGGACTTTTATGAAACCCATTAAATCTCTATCAATGCATACGAAATCCTGAATTGAAAGTTCAATCGCAAAACCTCAAAACAGGCACTTGTATGGATTTTGTCTGTCAAGTCTTTGTTGCCTTGAACTTCACGCAATTCATTTCACATAGCGTTAAGATGCGATGCCACTTGTCCTTTAATCCTCGGCATACATGCGAGAAGGAGGATGAGGTATACTTCGAGCCCGGTGTTTATAACAAGAGTGCATCAACTTATTTGGTTCGCACTGGAAAGTTTAGCATGCGCATGTATTCCAAATAAGGGAAGGAATGCCATCGGTTCAAAAGTGGGCTAAGCGAGGGGTTTTTATGATGCCAAATCTATCTCTTGTATTATCGCGAAATCCCTTTAAAATGTGCGTGTAATCCCGCCAATTTCTTCGCATTTACACTGGATTTGATCACACAATTCCCAACGGAATGCTAATTGAGAAATGGTTATATCAGCCCGACATTGAGGAGGCCACGAGGCAGGATACGTAGCAAACAGAAGATGCTTTAGTCAATTTAATTTGCCGTTTTCCTAAGTCATGGTAATTATATTATATTTGAGTCCCTGACAGATATACTTTGAACCTTCTCTGCAGCTGTTATCCATAGCAAAAGCTAAGCTACACTTTCGTGGTGTTAACATTTACTTCAAGACATTTCATTGAATACAGTCAGAGATACACGATCTTGCCTTAGCTTAACTATGCGATACATTCAGAAAGCGACCACAAAGGTGAAATGTTATTTTCCTTTCGCACAACCATTGGAGAGCGTTACTGCAGGCTCGTAAATTATGCGATGAATCGTAATTAAGTCTGCAACCATCATCATCTAAACACATTTCGCTTCATGGATATCTAAGTTTGTTTGCTTTTCATTATCCAACATTGTACGAAAATCATAGGTCTCTTGCTTAATCTATAGGAAATGAGACAAGTACTTGGCGGCTGCAAGCAACCTCCTCCAATTTGTGTCTAGAGTGGTACAACCGGTTTCATTATCGCACAGTCTTTAAGGTAGAAGCCGTAATTACGCATGATGCTAGATTTAGAATCCCAGGAAAAACAAACAGCGAGCTAATCGCGTTGCTTACAATTTCTATTATAAGCATTTATCCAATGGTTTGATTTGCATCTAGATCGATGTATTCTGCCTATTAGTGCCTCGTTACATAGGTCCATCCAGGCTTCTTTCAATGGGCAAGTATTGACAAAAACTGACCATAATTATCGGATCAAGAAGCCTTATTGTAAGTGCTGTGATTTATTCAAATATGCTCCGGAGACCTGTATAACATTTAAAGTTCCGAATTTCGCTCAGGCATGGATAATTAGTGTCTTTCAGCACAGGGACAATCATGTTTTTCTGATAACATTTCAAAAGTTGGCATTGATCGGCTAATATGTGCACATGAAAATGAAAGCCCATGTGTCGCATCACTTCCACCGACCTCCGTCGTACTGCTATTGGCAAGAATAAGCCATCGCCGTTATAAGTGCTCAATACATCGAGTCTGATTGCTGGAAAAGCTCACAGGCAAGTAATAGATTGAAATTCCGCACGCTCAATCAAGGACGATTGCTGTAATAACAAAATTACCGTTGGCTCCACAATTCAAAATGTCTGTGCCGACAAAAAACATACGTCAGCTTGTTTTATTTTAGCGCGTTAGAGGTCATTGCAGCAAACGGATGTCAAATGATTTGAATTTTGATCAGTTTATTCATGAGAGCATTTCAGTACAAGTGGCTTCAGGGCTCATATAAATCTCCATTTTTATATATAGGTCGCTTTTATGTTTGCTGCGACATTGTCTTTTTATTGGAACGGTTTAATTGTCTGCTATCGCGAATTTAATTTGGTACGGTTATTTTTAACAGAAATTGTTACAGGGGTATTCTTCTCTGCTTTTCTAATTTAAAGGATAGACGAATGGATACTGGCCCTTTAGATGGTGGCAACACTTCAGTTACCTTGTCTCAAGCAGTGGAAAATAATCTGCTCTCGGTCGCAAGGCAGCTACTGGAAAACGGCGTGCGCCGTCTTTAACTCTTCGCCATCGATTAACCCTATCATTCCTGATTCGACACGAAATGACTAACAAGGCTCACACTTTCCATTTTATTAATCCGTGCATAACACTTACGCAGCTAGCCAAGCATAGTACCTGTTGCCTGACAATAGCATTAGTAGTCATAACGCTCAATTTTGTTACCATTCGTAAGGTAACATCGTCTGTTCAACATGGGTACAGCAGTCCACGCATCTGATCCAGCATTACTTCACATTTTCTAGGCTGATCCCAATGTGCATACAGAAGATTCCATGACGACTCCACTCATAGAAGCTACATCAATGGGTAACATAGAGATGATGCAGCTCCTCCTCGATAATGGGGCTCACACTTACCTGTGTGATTACCTTGGCAACACGCCCCTCCACTGGGCGGCAAGGAAAGGCAATTTAGCCGCCGTCACTCTGCTGTGTAAATCTGACAGCACAGCCAATATAAAAAATAATAGCCACCAAACGCCGCTAATGGAAGCCCGTACACATGGTCACTCTGATGTTGTGCAATACTTGCTTTCGCACGAAGCCAATGAGGAAGTTCAATCAATTGATGAAATTGGATCTACACTGGTTCCTGCTAATATTGTGGCACGTGCCATCGTTATTTCCTTTGCATCTAATCTTTTTCTTAGTTACCCTATGATATGATGCCCCAGAATTTCACGCAATTAGAGGTAAAATAACTTGACTTAGATTTCAATCATCCCTCCCTTATGCTGCCGATAAGTGAACTAATATATCAAAGCAAAATAATGAGCATATTATATTAATTAAATCAAGTTTCACTCTTGCAGCACACACACAGGTTGGACGATGAGGAAGATGAGGAAATTAGAAGTGATGAGCCACAAACTCTCTTTCAAGCCATGCTTCACAACAATATCGCTGCCATGAAGCGTTTGCTGGAGAGCGATGTAGGTCGGATTAGTTATTCGTGATCTTCTGCGCTCTAAAATGAAATAGACACCACCAAATTGCGAAGATAAATTTGCAGGTAGTTAAAATTATTTAAGACAAGAAGAGTTAAAGCAATATCTTAAGGGCAGCAAAACCGAACGTGTTCCATGCACTCGTAACATAGGGTTACTGCGACTGATAAATGTAGGATTAGCCATTTTCATTCTTAGGCGGATCCTAACGAAAGCGATGAGAAGTCATGGTGTCCTCCACTTCATTTGGCAGCGTATAAAGGAGACCAAGACGCATTGAAGATCCTCCTTGAGCATGGCGCCTCGGTCTCTTGCACTGACAAGATCATGAACACCGTGCTTCACTGTGCAGCCACAAAAGACCACCTGCTATGTGTGCGAATGCTTCTCAAACGAGGAGCTCGCCCTGATGTGGCAAACTTGTATGGTCGGACCCCTTTGGATAGAGCCGTTCGTTACAACCACATGAATGTAATCCGGTGTCTCATTTTTCATGGTGTCGACGAAGGCTCCAAACTGAATGAAAGAAACCAATCTGCGCTTACTCTTGCTAGTGTCGAGGTATGTATTCTACATTGGCTTTATGACATTCGCGGAGGCAACGGCTTTACTCGTTGCCAGCACAACTGCGTATAAGAATAATTTTGCGCACTGCATACTCTCAAAATGCCAAAAACTGCAACGGTTTATCGAATAAATATAGTGATACCTCACGACGTATTTATGTGCAGGTTCATTCTTTGTACAAATAGGGAGACTGTGAAATGGTAAAATTCATTTTGGAGACCACCTGCTCCTCCCCTTCTCGAAGCAGATGCCTGCAAGTCGCACTTGAACATGCTGCCTTAAACGGTCACCTGCTACTGTTGCAACTGCTACTCATGCATGGAGCTGACATCAACTATTCTGATACCTCTGTGGATCCACCAATTTTTGCAGCAATTCGTGGCCGTCACCTGCCTGTTCTTCAATACTTTCTGTCAAACGGGGCTAATATTGAGCAGAAGGACAGTGAGGGCTGGACGCCACTTATGCTGGCCGCCAAGGTTGGTGACGCAAAAATAGTTGAGCATCTTTTGGACGCTGGTAAGTGGTCGTTTTTGCACAGCATAGTGTTCGCTAAGCCACAAATTTCCTTAATTATTAAAGAGCTTACCCTTTAAAGATAGCGCAGATTTTTCGTATCTTTCCAACAATAAAGCAGCGTTATCATTGATTCCAACCACCTGTTTATGCAAACGGCCTCTTAATCATCCCCACATTTACTTTATCACCAACAAAGTTTCATTTCCAACTTTCTTTTGATCAGGAGCTGATGCAAATGCGACGACTGAAGAGAATATGACAGCTTTTCTAATTGCCAATGATCATGGTCACAGAGAAATATGTGAGAAGATCTCAAGTGCTGTAGAACGTGGTAATAACCACAAATTATGTCCTGCTTCTTGGCTATGCTGTTAAACACCAAAATCATGGCGAGCGAATTTAGCAAGTGTGTCAATGAAGTCCAACTTTATTTGTTACACTTGTTCATCTTTATGGGACTTTGCTGGATAATTGATGCGATAGCAGTAGCGTATTTGCCTATTTATTTTGCTTACGTGTATTGGAGGCCAGTTACGAAGATGGCAGTCAAATTTGTAAAAGTCGAGAGGCTTCTTCCCTTGACTCGACGAATTCTCGAGCCACAAGTCATCACCAAATAAATGAATGCAGTAGGATAAATTTATTTTGGTAGTCATTAGCAGTAATTGTCGTAAGGGTAATTACGACAGGCGGAGGAACAATGTAAGGTCGGCCATTGAGCAGATTCCTTCCAAGTTAACTGATCAAGGTGCGTTTACGAGATGTGGCTTTGGGGGTGCTTTGCAAATAAACTTATCAAGCGCGTGTTTACGGTTAGAGACAACTGGCTGGGATCAATCAGCCGCTTGGCGTTCGCCTGAAGAAAGCCGAGCTAAATTGCTTTGTTTAAATTTGTCCCACATAAATCAGTTTCTTTAAATATTTATGAAAAGTAGGGAACGCACGTCTCCGTTTTCCTTTTGGTCTATTTACCTATTTTAAACAGTCTTTTTGCTGCATTACTAGGAGCAGGTAGCTATCGTCCCATCAGGTTCGCATAGAGTTGAGCCACAGGGAACTCAGCCTACCATAACGCGTTTTATTAAATTTCTCGCAACAAGTACCTGCCTTCAATTTTCCGTAAAGAGTCGCGACAATCTGGTGCAACATTGCTTCAAGTTGGTGTTTGGAATGATGCTGCTAATATCGCGAGAGGAAATAGACTCCGCTAATGAGCACAAAGAAGCTGAGGCATCCTTTGGCATGGCAGTTTAGAGTAGAGGGTCAATTTGATAGTGTTAATCGTTATTAAATTATCCTATGTGCGGGAAGGCGCACAGATGTTGTTAGCAGTGCAGCAGATTCCTCGTTCATCTCGTTCCTTTGGTTACTTAGATCTATAAGGAACAGATTTATTTGGTAATCTTTAGCTTGGTGAATGCAATTCTGGTTGCTTACGTTTTAAACTCTAGGCTAGCTCAAGGAGAGCTGACGATGTCCTCATTGCTGGCTTTTCGTTCGCCGAATGCTTCTCACCTAAGGAGCACTTTTACTAGCGCACGCATCACCTGAGTATCAATGGCGACTTGGGTCCCTACTTTTAGCTTATTTGCGGAGCAGTGTGATTCCTGTATTTTTTCCAAGTCCGCTCCATAGTTTGGTGCTGTTAGCGATTTCTACCTAATTGACCAGGTTATATTACCGATATTTTCTAAATGCTTCTTAACCTTGTAAATCCTTTAATTTATACAAGAGTCATTATTTCAAGCCCATTCAGATTAATGGTTAGGACTCCATTAAAGATCCTTGAGACGATGATTGACAAAATTTTCACTAAGCAATTTTGTGCGTCCCATCGGTAAGGCAAAGATTGGGATCACACAACTCGATGACATGGCCCTTCGGGATTCCGCATATAAATCTCCCCTAATCTGCCCTTACAGAAAGTTCACAATATTCCTGTTGCTTTATGGAAGCAATGTCATTATCGATCTGATAGAAAGTCTCTGCAATCAAAATATTCAAATTGAGTAGCTTTGCAGGCTAAATAGCAGCCAATAAATCAGCCACGCATTTAAGAATTTAAGCCAATGGTTTACTGTAAGTGCCAAATCGGATTCCCTGCCTTCCTCTAGTTGAAGCGTACATTCTCAGCACGATCTGTTATGGTGACCCACATTAGTGGAACGCATTTTCGATGATTCGCGGCTCCCAACGAACCATGATGTCGAAAAAGATAACCACTCTCTAGCAGCTGTACAATAAAGGGGTGAATGTGAGTAGAGCGCACATCACAGACCAGTTTGTTGAAAACGAGTCAACATTTCCAATATTTGCGACAGAAGTTGGGGTTTGTGCCGGTTGTTCGGATCATACGTTTTGAGTGGGTTATGAACTTATTGGCCAAGTAAGTTTCTCAAGTCATACATGTGCTCATTTCAAGTCGCGATCCGATAAACTTCTTTCACGGTTGAGAAGACGGCTTATCGCTGAATTAGGACAAAAGATCCGTTTGAGACGGTTGACGACAAAACTAGATGAACTCAAATGCATTCAGACCACTTTGCCAGGCTTAAGTTTACACCTCATCCCTTGAGTTACTCTGCGTAGACAAAAACCTGACCCGAAAAATCTTACCCTTTCGCTAAGCTCAGACTAAAGTTGTAACAAAAACGCTATATTTCGACTAAGACAGTGGGAGCTGGCGGCATAGGTGATGCGAGCACTATTCCATGGCAAATTTGCAGGTGTAGAGTCGTGGAATGTTGAAGTAACTGGAGATAAGGCCAACGTCTCGACAGTTGTTGGGGACAAAAGGATTCAATGGGACAGGTCACCTATTTCAACAAGGGATTCCTTTCAAGATTACCACATTGCACACTCGTTACAGGGGCATTTGCGGAACGTCGGTTCACCGCACTCTTAAAATGTGCCCCGAAACCAATGGCTGGCGTACGCTTGGCGCAACTGAACAACAGCAGCAGTGGCAGCAGTAGCACAGATTCGTTCAGGATCTGCATAAACAAATAGAGTACGTAGGAAATGGAAAAGTAAGGAGCAGACTAGTTAGCATTTAGCCATCAAAGGAGAATTCACATTGTGCATTTCCTGTCTACTTAACGGTACCGCGGCAGATGCGAAGTCCCTACTTCACATTAGGGAGGCGCACCTCAACATGGTAGATAGACGGCAGATATAATTCGCGCATAATCAAGAGCTTTTCCAATGTCGAACCGCTAATCTTTATAAGTACTAACTGAGTAGTAAGACTTTTCCTCCACGCATCTAAGCCCTTCATTTGCGCTTCATTTAATCCTTTCTGTCTACTACGTCACAACGCAGGAACTGCAGCACCGCAACGCACCTTGAAGAATTACAGAGGTTTCAGCGAACGCCTTAGCGACTGCTTTACTGATGGCAGTCTACACGAAGTGCATGTCCTTCGAAAAGATTAAGAATAATGGAGCTCATATACACCTCACTTCTTTTCTTGTCGTCATTTTAGTGCCATATTCTAAGTTTGTACCTATTTACATTTGGCGCTAACGGATTCATACCCAAATAAACATTCCTGCATCTGTCCAAACAAAAAGAGGCCAAGAAAATCAGTCTTAATCTCAGCAAAGTTCTGCGATAGCCTTATCAACCGAATCGGTGCATGGATGCTAAGTATGAACTTAATCGTTAGTAATTAATGAAGTCTTATCTAAAAAGGTTTCATTTGCATCCAGTAAGAGGTAATGACAGTCCTCGAAACATGGGGTCACTTGACTGCAGGGCTGAATACCGGCAAGACGACAAGATTCCTTGCTGATAATGCACAATAAAAGGTGGATTTTCCCATATGTTTACTCGTATTGGCTGCTCGAGTCTTAAGCAACAAGTTTTGCGAGCAGGGCTAGCTATGCTGTTATTTTTGGATTGACTAGTGTTGCCAGTTTTCTAATAATATAACCCACATATTTTAAGGGTGTCTCAATTTTCCTGTAATTTACACAATAATAGTAGACTTTTGTGAAATTGGCCGTTTGTGCAAGGCACTCCATCAAATGTGTCGCACCGCTTTTAGCTTGTGGGCAACTACGCTGCCTTGCCTTTCTGGATGTAAAGAAGGAACATGTTGTCATTATTGTAGTGGGTGATGCTTACCACTGAAGCTACGTTTTCGGTTCTTATATTGCAATTTCTGCATTAATTGGTTTGCTTGTCAACTAGTATGTTTGGCGAAACGGCCACAATTGCAATCTATTGGCCTTGTAGAGGGATCAACTTACGGCTTCTTATTTTATAATGCACTTCGTTTCTATAACCAGAGTATTGGTCTAACACTCACACGTCCTCGTCTGTTCCAACTTTGACTCCCAAATTTTGGTGCGTCCTTTACGTAGTAGTCTGGTGCTTAAGATATTTAATGACCTTCTCTTAGGTAAGTGGGGTTATGAGGGTGCAGAGAATGAACATGAGGTAGTGCCTTCCAAAATCCCCCTTCTTACATTCTCTCGCCTTCCTCTCTTTCTGCTGTTTTTAAAATTAAACGTACTTTTCTACGATCCTGTTTAGCTGCATGCTGTACGAGGCATGCGATTTAAGGTCTTGCGTCTTGCTGCTTTCACTAATTTAAAGGTCTTCATGTACAGTCTACCGACTACGCCTAATCGTTTGAGAGGGAGCAATAGTGTTAAGTGGGCTCGAGCAGAGAGAGCTCAGAAATAATTGCCGATAAGCGTGCATCAAATGCATGTTAGGGTCTCCAGTTTATCACAAACAAGGCGGTTAACCGTCTACTTAACAGTAAAATGCAAAGGTCAATCTTATTCAAAGTTCAGATCAAGACGGAATTCAAAGACTATGCGGTATTTAATCACATCGCAACATCAGCCTACACGCTACGCAGCCTCAAGCATAGCGTGGGAGTGGCAGCAAATCCAAACAGCGCTGTCATACTACTAGACAAATGCGTTTGCGTGCTTTACACTGCATGGATCTGGACAACCGCATTCATCTAACGCACTTAGCAAATTAAAGTAATTCATTGGAGTTGTCTTGATTAAAATCTGCATTTAGAAGTCTTCTCCACCACTTCTTTAGGTAATTTTGATGATTTCATTCATAAACAAAATATGTTGGCGTCTGGAGCTCTAAGGAAGGATGGCCACAAGAGCGACGAGCATATTACACAAGTGGCGTCTCAGTTGAGCCCTAGATCATACATAAGGGAGTGATTGGGACAACAAAATTACTTGTATTTTATGCTCAATATCCATAACAGAGCAAGAGCTTTACTTGGTATGTGTATTTTTGGTGTGCTTAAATTAATTTCAGAGACCACTCATTAGGTTATGACAAACAGGCAGAATCTGAGCTGCTTGACAAGCATTGTCATGCACTTGGATGCTCTCTTCCTTTTTCAGTGCCGCGAGCCTATCATTATACAGACACGCTGGCGGGCAGACATTCGAGCGAAAGTGGAAAAGTGTGTTAATCTATTGAAAGGCATGAGGCAAGAGGAGAGAGAAATAAGTACAATGTACAAGGCTAAGGCACATCAACGGATACACTGTGCATTATAAAATGAGGCCTAGGAGTGAAATATGCAGTCGAGAAAAGCGAGGGCAGTGATGCAGGCTGCTCGATGCAAGGGTGGACTGCAAGCCCGCCAGCCCAGACGGGCAAGCTGGCAGGATTTCAGGCAAGTACGCAGGCACCTAGCCAAAAGTAAAAGGGCAGGTTACTGAGTGGAGATGGATGTGCATTGAATTAGAGCATATCTACAGCGCTGACGTATGTCAACCTATCCACTAAGCAAGACGTAATGCATTAAGATGCAGGGACTTAATGAGATACACAGAAAGTGAAAGTAGGGAGAGAGACAGAATTCTTTGCACTTACTTTCCCCTCTAGTAAATAGACTTGCTTGGTGCCAATTAGGCAAGACTAGTTGTACTCCTCAGAGACCGAGCAGAGGAGGTGCAGGGACACCTGAAAACTATGATGAACGCCATTACACAGATGACCAAATTACGACCATGTTCTACCATGTATGAGGATCAAGTGACTTTGAAGCAGCATAGAGAGATTGTGCGAAACAACGGAAAGCAGCAAATTATCTCCACCACAACATTCGTAGTCATGGAAGGCGAAAGTTGCAGCTCATGCTCAGGTAATGCGTGGAACACATCTCAGTGGACCAGAGATGATATAGTCAAACTGATCAGTTTTTTTCTGAAGTGATTGTACAACAGAGAACAAGGTAACACTGACAATTTGATGGTCGGCAGAGAGTTGGAGGGATCGGAAAGACCTGTGATTGAAGAGAGTTTACTGCTGCAAAGCAATTCGCAAAAGCTGCTGCAGCTTTTGTTTTACCTACTTAAAATAGGCCAACGGCGGTGTTTATGTTGCTGCCATACCTGCCCGTTAAGGCAAAGGGGGCCATTGAAAGAAGTGTAACTGAGGAGGCCAGACCGCAGTCCTGTAAATTTCAAGGGTTGAATCAGCTTCCTCACTTTCTTTTTAGGATGATATATCCTTACCCAACTAACATACTTACCTTCACCGCCTAAACACAGGATTAGGCTCTTTAACACCCCTCGTCTAGAATATTTCTCATGCTAATCGCTACCTTACGACTTGTTTTAGTACGGCAGAACCATTAAATAAACGCCATAATTTACGATTCTTTCAATTGTCCGATGCTTATATCCCCTCTACCTTGCCACTGTAGTTTAGCCGTCCTTTTATCTGGACGGTGACCAGCTAGTATGGTGTGGCATGGAGTGTGACTTACCCACATAACCAACGCCTTCGCTCCAAAACCGCCTTGAGTCTACTCTGGCTCTTGTCGCCAATGCCAAGTTTGCGAGGCACATGACTGGGGTAATTGTCAAGTCGCACGCCATTTGCGGCCATTGTGTCGAAAGTCGGGCAAATCCCGCCCCACAACTTCTAGTGCCAGCGCGGTTATCACACCACACCATAGCGCAGCGCTCAGTGGCTGACATTGCGGTAGATGTACAATAACGCCAGATTCGCCTTTTGCCGCCACCATCGTTCTCCTTGGGTTAGTAACAGGCCAAAATAGGGCAGGTGGAGACTTAAGCATCGGTCCGCGTAACTACCACACAGTCGTGTGGTAAATGCCCGGCTTGCAAACGGGAGTCAAGAGGGATATTTTAGTAGTAGTTGATGCAAGTGCTCAATTAAGAAAGTTGGTTT